>JAVTVY010044208.1:0-21844 GCA_036873755.1 Hanleya hanleyi | reverse complement strand
GGAGGAGGAGGGGGAGGATGTGTATGTGTGTGTATGTGTGTGTGTGTGTGTGGGGTGGAGTGTGTGTGTGTGTTTGTGTGGTGGAGGAGGAGGAGGATGTGTGTGTGTGTGGTGGGTGTGGAGGAGGAGGAGGGTGTGTGTGTGTGTGTGTTTAGGTGTGTGTGTGCGGTCATATAAGGTCGTTTGTACACCATTAGCCTCAGTCGGTATCCATCATCTGACCGGGTACCATGTCGAGTACATGTACGTTTTGTGAGAAGACACTCTCTCGTCCCGATAGTATGCTCAGACATATTCGTCTAATGCATAGTCAAGAGACACCACCGAATCCCCCTATACGTCCACCAAATGGAGTAGAGCATCCCTATACGATGACGGAGAGTGGCCCTACGGTATGTGGAAAGACGTCCTGGGCGCTAGCGCATGAGGAACTCGTGAAAGAAGAAGGGCGACAACAACTGCCACCTCGTCCAACCCCAATTCATATTCCATCAACTCAAATGCAATGCATACCATCTCACGATCCAGAATGGTTCGCTAAGAGGAATGAACAAGTGGGAGAGGGATTATATACGAGGACAGCTGCACAGTGGTTAAAACTGAATGAAAATGATGACGAGTCCCAGCATTGGCAGATGATCCATAGGAGCGGGAATGAAATGGGACGACGAAAGAGAAAATGCACTTCAGATGACCAACTCATCTATCCTGGGGAAATAGATCAACCTACCCACTTGCGGAAACAGGTCAAATATAACGTGTGGAAAAACATGTTTGGTAAACCTATCGCAAGAGATTGTAAGGTTGATATTGACGAGAGAAAACAGCGACATACAAGCCAAGGTTACGACGAGGATGAGTCTGGTGCAAATGATTATGATTATATTGATGATTATATTCCAACTATGATGAAGACTTTACGTCAAAAATACTACAATCTGCTCGTGAACATACAGAAGCTACAAACTGATTATATTCATAACGAGATTTTGAAAGCAACGTCTGCAAACGATATACGACATAGACTACGAGGAAGCACTGAGACAGACGATTAAGATGCGGAAATGCTTTTTCGATAAGTTGATTGATGACGGTGGGAGCGAGGACTCCGAATAAAGACCCCAGTAGGAATATTTGTAGATAAACATTGAATGGAAGGCTAGATGTCGAAATGATACCCACAACAAAGGAGATGTATTTCATATAAGCAGTTTTCTCTATTTATTTGTAAAGCAGTGCTATGACTTGATGAATAAAGCTATTATTTGGCAATCTTCGTATTGCTTTGCCTCTATTTCATACTAGTCATATAATTCCTCCTCCACTACACACACACACACACACACACACACGTCCTCCTCCCCCTCCTCCGTCTACTACTATTATAGTAGTGTGTGTGTGTGGTGGTCGAGGAGGAGGAATTATATGACTAGTATGAAATAGAGGCAAAGCAAGACGAAGATTGCCAAATAATAGCTTTATTCATCAACTCATAGCACTGCTTTACAAATAAAGAGAGAAAACTGCTTATATGAAATACATCTCCTTTGTTGTGGGTATCATTTCGACATCTAGCCTTCCATTCAATGTTTATCTACAAATATTCCTACTGGGGTCTTTATTCGGAGTCCTCGCTCTCACCGTCATCAATCAACTTATCGAAAAAGCATTTCCGCATCTTAATCGTCTGTCTCAGTGCTTCCTCGTAGTCTATGTCGTATATCGTTTGCAGACGTTGCTTTCAAAATCTCGTTATGAATATAATCAGTTTGTAGCTTCTGTATGTTCACGAGCAGATTGTAGTATTTTTGACGTAAAGTCTTCATCATAGTTGGAATATAATCATCAATATAATCATAATCATTTGCACCAGACTCATCCTCGTCGTAACCTTGGCTTGTATGTCGCTGTTTTCTCTCGTCAATATCAACCTTACAATCTCTTGCGATAGGTTTACCAAACATGTTTTTCCACACGTTATATTTGACCTGTTTCCGCAAGTGGGTAGGTTGATCTATTTCCCCAGGATAGATGAGTTGGTCATCTGAAGTGCATTTTCTCTTTCGTCGTCCCATTTCATTCCCGCTCCTATGGATCATCTGCCAATGCTGGGACTCGTCATCATTTTCATTCAGTTTGAACCACTGTGCAGCTGTCCTCGTATATAATCCCTCTCCCACTTGTTCATTCCTCTTAGCGAACCATTCTGGATCGTGAGATGGTATGCATTGCATTTGAGTTGATGGAATATGAATTGGGGTTGGACGAGGTGGCAGTTGTTGTCGCCCTTCTTCTTTTACGAGTTCCTCATGCGCTAGCGCCCAGGACGTCTTTCCACATACCGTAGGGCCACTCTCCGTCATCGTGTAGGGATACTCTACTCCATTTGATGGGCGTATAGCGGGATTCGGTGGTGTCTCTTTTCTATGCATTAGACGAATATGTCTGAGCATACTATCGGGACGAGAGCGTATCTTCTCACAAAACGTACATATACTCGACATGGTACCCGGTCAGATGATGGATACAGACTGAGGCTAATGGTGTACAAACGACCTTATATGACCGCACACACACACACAAACACACACACACACACGCAGACGCACGCACACACACACACCCACACACACACACACACACACACCCACACACCACCCACACACACACACACACCCTCCTCCTCCACCTCCACCACACACATACGTCCTCCTCCTCCTCCACCACACACACACACACACTCCACCACACACACATACACACACTCCTACACACATACACACACATACACATCCTCCTCCCCTCCTTCTCCTACTACTGTAATATTGTTTCTAAAATAACATATTTTCGTATGGTTCGATAGGCACTCGTTCACACGTGTCCACGGGTACAAGGTATGACGCTGTAGGGACCTATTCTTGGTAAGCTACAAGAAATAGTTTTCGACCGTCATTCAAATTTGGCGATACATATCGCATGCTGATAGCAAAATACGAACTTAGCGTGCAAGATCTATGGCGCTACGTTTCGTAACTTGTGTCTAATTCCGCTTAACCCGGGGCTAGGGGCCGTATGAACCCATGTACTTCAAGATCCTCATGGTACTCATATGAACAGTCACAATCAAAGCGTGACTGAGATACATCATTCTTTAGATGACGACTTTACAACGAATATTATGGATTAAGAATGCTGATCAGCGATACGGATTTGATATTTTTGGAACATCATGATGTCTTGCCGGCATCATTGAAAACTGTTGACCGCTTCTCTCTTGCAGGGAACAAGCCTATGTTTATGTATACTATGATTGTCTTTTTGAATTTGGTGCTAATACTGTTATATGGAAAATGGAATAGGTCTTTGGATTATGGACGCGGATATTCTTTAATGGACGACGGCTGGATTATGAATGACGGACTAGACGCTTGTAATAGAGATACGATAAATTAGAATACGAGCTTTACGGTAGACCTCGACACCAGGAATACAACGCCGTAAACAGCTTGCGCGTATGTCGCTTATTTCTCGAGAAATGGTCAAATCACGTGACACCGATTATCGTCTAATTGCGGCGAAAGTTACCGTCGGGCGATAAAATTGTATCGAGCCTTTATTGTGCATCTATACGAGAGGAATACGACGCCGTAAGCCGCGAGTCTCTATCCGTCTTACTTCCCGAGATATCGCCATGGGTAATTTATAGGAAGTTCGACGAATATCGGCAGTCAAAAAAAAAAAAAAAAAATCTAAATTTTTTTATTTTCGAAACAAAATTTGGAGACTGTAGGGGCATAACTAAGGAATTTACGGGATATATGTAGCATAATACAACAGTATCAACATAGGAATCAATACGACTTCGGTGTATTTACGATATGATGACCTACTTAAGGCAAGTATATAGTCGACACCGCGCAAAATAGCCTCCTGCTTTCATTAGTCACACTCCACCGCTAACTATAGACACGGCCTGCTGAACAGATATGGAACACCGTAGCACTTCTCATGCTATAGTCACGGTTCGGTGAACACGTTGAACTACAACACCGCACCTCCGGGTTATAGGTCTATATATAGATGATGAACACCGCACCTTCAGGCTATAAGTATGGCTCCATAAATAGACCATAACCTCGAACACCGCAAAAAGCTATAGACACGGTCCGATGAGCAGACATAAAACACCGCAAACACCTCAGGCTATTGTCGCGGTCCGGTGAACAGACGTTGACGTACAACCCCTTGGGCTATGGGTGCACTCCAGAGATTCTTCCATTCGGCATGGAATAGACTATGGGTCCGTTTTTCGGCCACCAGTTGTCGCAAAACCTTCAACCCAAATCACTTATATGTATATATTTTCTGAAAGAGCATGATGAAAACTATTATTTTAAGATATTACACTGCTATGTTATAGAAAAATTAAACTCGAACATTCTCCTCCATGCTTGCTTCATTTTTCCTAGAAAACCCCTTAAAAATGTCGAAAAATGATCAAATTCGGCTCAATTTCCAGAAAAATCTGTAAGAGCGATTTTAATTAAACTTCTTACTCACGTTCCCTGGTCCGGTCTCAACTTAAAAGGCAAACAAAAGTGGGTGTCAACCTGCCCGTTTTTTGTCAGATTTTCTTCCCGTAAATGAGTCCCGATTTTTAGGCACACCCAAGGGGCATAACTGAGGCAGGACAAACTTTACTCCATGATCCTGATCAGCGTGTAGACGAAGCCAGCCCTCGATTTGTACGTACTCGTTTGCAGCGTTGATAATGCTGAATAGGATGGCATTATAGATATAAGCTATTACGAAGACAAGAAGAATTATGATGTAGCAGAACAAGGGCAGTCTATCGTATTATGAAATTAGAGAGGGGCCATTACTACGAAACTGTGGAGGGCCACCTATGGTCATCACACTATCAATAGACGAACACCGCACGACTCCGACCTATTCATGACGTCACCTCGACCTACTTATGACGTCATCGGCTTCCCGGCTTCCCTGTGCTAGAACTCTCTAATCATGTTCTACTACCAGAGACTCATTACGTTCAGTCACTGCTCGGAAAGAAACATTTACGGTATTTTCTATTGACCAATAAAGTCTGTCCATTTTAATTAGTCGTCTACTTTTGATCTTTATCAATAATCAATAGTAAGCTCATCAATTGTCTGGGTTTTTTTTGTTTTTTTTTGCATTCTGTGATATCGATAGGAGTTAGGAGTTAATGACCGCCTTAGTGAATATGATAGTGTAATAATTTTTCGATGTTTAGTTTTAGACCGTCATTCAAAAAACCGAGCGGCGTAGCCATTCTAACATGCACAATGATAAATATATTCTCGTTTCATAAGCGGAATGGCAAATTTTCTGCAAACTCATCCCGTTTTGATGCGAGAATTTCGTGACTGGTTTGCCGGCCATGCTCGCGCGTGCTGTCCGTTTACCAGCTGTAGCTGTGTGAATGAACCAATCATCGCTCAGCTTTGTAGCACTGCGTCACAAGAATGAGACGTTACCCACGGTGGGAGGGGAAACAGCCTTCTGAGAGAGGAAAGTGCATTCTGGGATACAATGTAACCACGTCGCGGAGAGGTTGAGGCGAACGAAGCAGGTAATGGAAAATGACAGTTGGAGGCCTTTTGAAGTTTTGAGAGTTGTCGTTTCCCGATGTTCCTACAAATATATCCCATTGAATAATACACACCACAAAGATTGCTTTAATGTACATTTCACGTCTCCTACTGTTTTCGTGATTCCGAAAGAGTGTGTACAATTTCCCGATGGTCATCAGAAAGGTACAGTACATGTGTTCGGAGTTGAAACTAGCGCAAGAACTGAATGAAACCAGCTGTTATAACGCAGCAGGTGATGCAGATATCCCTGCAGATTAATGGCAGATTATCTTGTGAGAAGTATCACACTAATTTCTGAGAGAAACTCGATCTGTCCCAGGACGCCCATGTAGAGAGGAGCGTTACGCCCTCTGTATGAGGAAGGGTCTGATCGGCTTTCCCCAACACTGACACTGTGAAGTAGTTAAAGAGTCTCAATTCCCTCACCGCTATGCCGACAACGCATACTTTTCTATGGTGATTTACAAACATAATTACCGCGCATTTACCTTTACCTTCGCGCACTATTGGACATTTTCATTAAAAGGATGGTGCGCGATAAATAAAAATACAGAAATGACCGGCTAGATGGCAACCGCCGTCGAACAACTTGTATACGACGCGCCAAAAAACCATCGTTTTTTGGCTGTATGTCATCAGACTGGAATTTTCAGTTGAATACCACCTGATCACTTCCAGAAACAAAGCTAATGCGATGTTGTCCATTGGGAATTTGCCCTCCTTGACCAGTAGAAGGAAAGACGAAAAGTCATGAAGCATGCCAGCCATAGACAACCTCTCAAATACGTCGGACAAAACTGTCAAATTTTGTTTATAATATTCGTTCCAGTTCCCATGCTGACAAAACGAAGTTTTTGTTGGTTATTTTTCTGCCCAATGTCTTTTGTGGGGCATACGGTTTGATTACTGGCACGCTTTCTGCAGTATTTTCTGGGGTTTCGGGTAGGCCCTAGAGATGTACTGGCGTCATCCGAAGATATTGTCATGTGTTGAGGGGTTTTGGGTCCCAAGCTTCTCTTGGGCACGAGTGTCTTTCGTAAGCCTATAGAAAATTACGAAAAATGAAGGAGAGACTAGACTAAAGTTCTAGCGTGTATAACTCTCTTCAAGCATTATATGAAAATTTTTAAAGAATGTTTAATTGTGGAACAACTGGACATCAGTCAAGAAAAACACAGCTAGAGTGCGTGTACAAGAAATATGCTGAAAATATGGCGAATGGCAGCTATCTACTCTCTCATCACTAACTCATCCCCAAGACCCATCCTTCACCCTGATTCCTCAACGTTTCAGAAATGATGATTAGAAATGGTGTCTAACTAATATTATGGACGATATATAGCGCGAAAGAAGGTGGTATTCGAAGCGGAAGGGGCAAAAAGTAATGGTATCGCAGTTTTATGTCCAGGAAAACCGCGAATTGATTACAGGCTTCGATTGAAACTGGCTCCTACCGTAGCAAGGCGGCGGCTATCATATCTAAGCTACCGTGTCGAACCCAAATAACAGCGATGAACTAATAGTATTCAGATCTAGAATATAGCATGTACAAATCAGAAGGTGTCGGTGTTTAATATGATTTTTTAGTTATTCAATTCGACAAATATTATTGCAAAATTTGCATGATGCTATTATCATCCTACCGGGTTCTCCAGTGTTTCCTATCCGCTGTTTCACCCTATTCAGTGTCAAGCTATATTTTCTCTTCCTGACAGCGCGTGTTCACATTCATAAAGTTAGACCGCCGTTCGCAGTTCGTTATTCGGGACCAGTCATTCTGCGACTCATAACAGCGCCCCTAGCAGCGCCCCCTGGCGTCAGATTTGGGATATGAATATGCAAAGATATAGAGCATGACATTCTCTCTTGCTATACAGAGTTTGGAGTTCAAAGTATTAATAATAAAAAAAATACAGATTTCCATATCTGAGGAAATAATTGCTGATCTCCTTGAATAATGAGCTGCGAACTAACTTTATGAACATCGCGTGTTCCTGGAATAAGAAATGGTCATTTTGCAGGACTTATTCTCTCGAAAATACATGATAGAAGATATTTTCTACATGGCAGTGGGATACCAGTAACTCACATGGAACTAGAAATATAGAGCAAGTGATACACACTCAGAAACTGGAATCTTCTGGAATGCATCTCACAGAACTCACTCTCGGAAAGTGATCATTCCACAAAATATGGCCCCATACAGCCGGTCATCTCACGTATGATTCTTGAATATATTTACATCACGTTTATGATCTCATTGGTTGGTCATTCACATAAAAACATTCACCGAAAGGCGACGAAGCAGTGTTCTCGAAAGTGACTGTTACTCTTAACATCGGCGTTACAATCGCCTACATTCATAGTGTGACTCTCCCTGCAAACGGGTTACATTCGCCAAATATTTAAACCCATGAATGAGCGTTTAATCACATATAGGCCACTATTGAACAACGTTCTGCATATGATTACACCATCGATATATTTCATATGCCTGAAAACTAAAGCTCTCGGTGATCTCAGTTTCTTTAAATCACTATTTTTTTGTCCAATTTGGCACGTTTGATTCGCTCTGGCAAATGTAGTGCCCGAGTTGTACACGTTCTGTTGGTCATATGCATTATGAAATACATTGTATGAAAGTGTATCCCGAATCTATGTTGGTATGGGCCTTCAACGCAAAATATCGGGCAAGATTATCGTCCGTAATAATCATAATACACGCGATCATTTCTCACCTTGGTCACCGGTAGCTGACATTTTCCTCTCAACATTGTAGTTACATCCATCCCAGAATGCACTTTCCTGTCTCAGAGGGGTGTTTCCCCTCCCACCATGTTACCAGTTCGGCACGTGAATGAAACAGATCACAACAAACAAATGAAGATTATCGTGTGAAAATCTGCGTATGCTTTGAGGTTTGGACCAATCAGCGCACGGCTATAACGTGGGGCATGTTAGAATAACTGTAATTCTCTCCATGTAAACTCCATTATAGTTGTTTCATATACACTGTAAAGTTAGGTGTTAACTTATTGAACGCTTAAATTGTAACACTTATTGAACGCGTAATTGCGTTCAGATGGTTAACTTCCATGTTCAATTTTGAACTTTAGCTTTCAAACCATTAACGCAGGTATTCAAACTTATGTTAGAGATCAGGATGCTATTGTTCAAACTTTGAATACATGTACGCGTGTTAAAGTTGTTCAATAATGCGTTCTGCAATTGAATACCTGCGTTAATGGTTTGAATGCTAAAGTTCAAAATTAAACACGGCAGTTAACTATTTGAACATAATTACGCGTTTAATAAGTGTTACATTTTAGGCGTTCAATAAGTTAACAGATAAATTTACAGTGCACATCAAAAAGGGGTTACATGTGTAACGTTTAATTTTGAGATAGGTAATTTGTTAGATGTTTCATAATGCTACATGTTTCACCCTGTTTTTTCATGAAAACATGTCTCATAGACTTAACCATGCAGCTGTTTGAGGGTTGGGACATATTTCGCACGTGTTGCCGTCAGTACTATAGAAAAAGCATCTGGACATCTTTTGACCCGCTTCTCGAGGAGGTCGCGTGGAGGTCAAGGTCACTATATTTCCGGCAAAGGTCAGGAAATGACCCTTGAGATGTTTTCCTCCGCAGTGATGCGGTCATGTCCGGCGGTCGCTTCCGGTTCCGGGGAGAAGCCTCTGCGGACAGGAAGTAGTCCCATGTCAATCAGACTTCAAATATACGTGTGGTCGGAAGTATCTCCGGGAATATCCGGGAATCTTCGGCAATGTCCGGGACTTTCTGGCAATGTCCGGTAATATAATGTCCGGTTATCTCCGGCAATGTCCGGCCATCTCCGGGAGAATATAATGGTCAATAAGCCTTTATCCACCCTTCCAAAGCATCAATGGAATGCACGTCATCAAACATGGTCCCGGACAATATCGCCAGCTATTTGCCCAGCATAAATGGCAAGTGGGGAACCCTCAGTTTCTCCACATAGCCATACAGAGAGAGAAAGGAAATAGCGTGAGTCGAATCCGGGTTCCTCCCTCCAGAAGCGGACACGCTATGGTGAAGGCCCATTGCGGCGCACTGGACAATGTTAGTCCCCATGAAAAAGAACGTAGAACACGGTGGGAGGGGTCCCGATGTCATGCGTTGAAATTTTGTGAAAAAGTGACTGTGCGCATGTGCACTGGGCATGCAGATCGAGGTGAACGTTTTGGGGTCTAGGTGGACCCCTAGTGGTCCGATTGGGTGAGGTATCAGTGTGAAGCATTCGTGAGCGAGCATCGGACTGGATGGGCGTGATGTGGAACTGACGTCATTCCGCGCATGCGCAGTAGAAAAAGTATATTGGAATGGACGTTTTGGGGTCGAGTTGGGCCACCATTGGTCCAAATGGGTTGTGGGAGGTGTCAAAGTGAAGCGCTCCGCCAGGGCAATCAAGTCATGAGTGGGAGCGTGTAAAATTAGGATTGGGTCTGAACATATAAAACCCAGAAACACGGACTTTACCGCTAAAATAAGAAAACCCCTTATCAACCAGGTCTAGAGGGCTAATATGGCTTTCCAGCGGATCGGGGCCTGCCGAGAGCGGCAGAGTGGGGTATTGGGTGTATGCCAAATTAGGATTGGGTTTCAACATGTAGAAAGCGGAACGCGGACTTTACCCCTAAAATAGGGAAAACCCCTATCAACCAGGTCCAGAGGGGCTAATATCGGTCCCCGACGGATCGGGGCCTGCCGAGAGAGGCATGGTGGATTAGTGGGTTTATTCAAATTTAGGATTGGGTTTGAACATATAAAAAGCGGTATGGTATCTGCAGGGTTGCATGTAAAATTTGTTTTTTCCCGAGAATATAAAAAGTGGAACACGGATTTTACACCTAAGCCATGAGGAATCATGGATGTTTTGGGGTCCAGACCATCCCTGGTCCAAATGAATGCCCGCTGTTACACCTTAACGTCTATCGTAACGCCATAACGCCCTATCTGAACGCCTTAGCGCCCTAACATAGCGTCATAACAACAAGGGTGACAGATGAGATAACAACAACAACAACATTTCATACAGTTTATTCTGGTCAATGTTACATCACACCCAAGCTGAGAGAGCTGCGCTGGGTATGTTTACAATTCAAGTAAGCTCTTGTCCAATCAGAAGCCGTCGTTTGAGAAAGTTTCATCTTTGCTCGGTGTAACCTAAGCATCGTCGGGCAGGCCAGGATATTGTTCAGGCAGCATATCCTGAAACAGTTGTTTGCTTTTAATGATCGCATTTTTCAGTGCCTCGGTGGGTGGTAACCCCATATCTTTTTCCAAGTGACGCTTGGTCTTCTTGATGGACCTGTGCGTGGGATCGCCTTTCGTTTCAAGCGGCAGCAGGATATACTGTTCATAGATGGCCATGGTTGTTTTCCTGATGCAGGGGCGTATTTAGATGTACGCCTGTAGTAAGTTATCCTGTCCAGCGTCTTGGATTATCGCAGCATAGATATTAATAGCTTTATGCACAATACGATCCCAGAACGTAGGTTCTGCCTCACTTTCCTGGGATGTAGGCTAACTATGTGAGGTCAAGCTCTCCGTATCAGTAGAAAGACTATCAGCAGTCTCTGTTTCGGTATCAGTCGATGGACTCGCAGCAGTCCCTGTGTCAGCATCCGCCTCAGTGGACTCCTCAATGTCTTCAATCCCATGTATATTCTTCTGGTTTCGCATCATATCGTAATGTCTGGTGAACGTACGTTCGCACTCAAAGCATGTATAACCCATGTTCACTGTTGAACGTCGAATGTGCACGATTTTGGGATACGCTTGATTTTATGGACAGTAACTCCCGCCCACGCCCAGCTCAACGCTTCAACGGCCTGGTGAAATAGCCCAGAACCTCTGATTGTCCTAGACATTCCATGGAATTGACACTAATTCATCGAAATGCAGTGACGCCCGTCAACGCCTGTCGTTACGCCTTAACGCCCAATCTTAACGCCTTATCTTAACGCCCTAGCTTAGCGCCTCATCCGAACTCACACCCTGGTGTACCCTATGCCCTACGGGCTATAGGGTACAGGGTGTACCACAAATGCATTAAGGCGTTAGAGGCGTTACTAGAGGCACTAAGCTCGGGCGTTAAAATAAGGCGTTAAGGCGTTGAGACGGGCGTTAAAACGTTAAGATAGGGCGTTAAGGCGTAACGACGGGCTTTGACGGGCATCACTGCATTTCGATGAATTAGTGTCAATTCCATAGAATGTCTAGAACATTCAAAGCTTCTGAGCTATTTCACCAGGGCGTTGAGGCATTGAGCTGGGCGTGGGCGGGCGTTACTGTCCATAAAAGCAAGCCTATGCCCAAAACGTGCACAGTCGACGTTCAACCGTGAACATGGGTTGTACATGCTCTGAGTGCGAACGTGTGTTCACCAGACATTACGATATGATGCGACACTAGAAGAATATACATGGGAATGAAGACACTGAGGAGTCCACTGAGGCGGATGCTGATACAGAGACTGCTGAGAGTCCATCGTCTGATACCAGAACAGAGACTGCAGAGAGTCTATCTACTGATACGGAGAACTTGACCACAGATAGTCAACCTACATTCCAGGAAAGTGAGGCAGAACCTATCTTCTGGGGTCGTATTGTGCATGAAGCTATTAATAGCTATGCTGCGATAATCGAAGACGCCGGACAGGATAACTTGCAAAAGGCGTACATCCAAATGCGCCCCTGCAGCAGGAAAACAGCCATGGCCATCTATGGACATACTGCCTGAACAATATCCTGGCCTGCCCGACGATGCTTTGGTTACACCGAACAAAGACAGAACTTTCTCAAACGACGGCTTCCGATTGGACAATAGCCTGCTTGAATTGTAAGCATACCCAACGCGGCTTCCCCAGCGTGGATATGATGTAACATTGAACAGAATAAACTGCATGAAATCTTGTAGTTGTTGTTGTTGTTGTTGTTCTCTAATCTGTCATCCTTGTTGTTGTTGTTCTCTAATCGGTCAGCATCATGACGACAAGGCGCTATACTAGGGCGTTAAGGCGTTCAGACAGGGCGTTAAAGCGTTACGATAGGCGTTAAGGCGGGCATTCATTTTGACCAGGGATGGTCTGGACCGCAAAACATCAATGATTCCTCGTGGCTTAGGTGTAAAGTCTGCGTTCCGCTTTTTATATTTTCGGGACAAATCCTAATTTTACATGCAACCCGGCAAATGCCACCATACCCACTTCCCTGGAAGATTCCCCATGGCTTAGTTATAAAGTCCGTGTTCCGCTTTTATATGTTCAAACCCAATCCTAAATTTACATACAGCCATCATCCCACCCTGCCTCTCTCGGCAGGCCCCGATCCGCCGGGGACCGATATTAGCCCTCTAGACCTGGTTGATAAGGGTTTTTTTTCCCCATTTTAGGGGTAAAGTCCGTATTTTAGATCCAATCCTAAGTTTACATGCACGCACCCATGACTTGGTTGCCCTGGATGAGCGCTTCACTTTGTCACCTCCCACGATACATTTGGACCAATAGTGGCCCACCTCGACCAGAAAACGTCCATTCTAATACTCCCTTTTTACTGCGCATGCGCGGATTGACGTCAGTTCCACTTCAGGCCCATCCAGTCGGATGCTCCCTCGAGTGCTTCACACTGATACCTCACTCGACCCAATCGGACAAATAGGGGTCCAGCTAGACCCCAAAACGTCCACTTCGATCTGTCCGCCCAGTGCGCCTGCGCACAGTCACTTTTTCAAAAAACGCATGGCCTCGGAACCCCTCCCATCCTGTTCTACGCGGTGAGACGAGAAAAACACCCTATACCGCAAATGACCATGAGTGAGTTTACCATGGTGACTAACATTGTCCTGTGTGCCGGGATGGGCGTTCACCATAGCCGTATAGTTATCCGCCCTCTGGTAGGTTTTATTAGGATATTTTCAACCTTGGCTTGTAGGATGTGACTGGTAGTGTAGTGGATAGCGTGTCCGCTTCTGGAGGGAGCAACCCGGGTTCGACTCCCGCTGGGAATACGACGATTTCTCTTCTCTCGCTGTATGGCTATATGGAGAAACTGAGAGATCCCCAGTTGCCATTTATGCAGGGAAATAGCTGGCAATATTGTCGGGGACCATGTTTGATGACGTGCATTCCATTGATGCTTTGGAAGGGGAGATAAAGGTTTATTGACCATTGTATTCTCCCGGAGATTGCCGGGCATTGCCTGAGATAAACGAACATTGTATTACCGGACATTGCGGAAGAGTCTCGGACATTGCCGAAGTTTCCCGGACATCCCCGATTCCATTTAATTTCCGTCAACGGAGGCTTCTCCCCGGAACCGGAAGCGACCGCATCACCGCCGGATATGACCGCTTGACCACGGAGGAATATATCCCCAAGGGTCATTTTCGGTCACATGCTCTTTCATGGTGTCTAGATGCTCTTTCTGTACTACTGCCGTCTCACTATTACGACCCGAAGAGCTGTTTGAAACATCAAAGCTGAAACACGTACAATCCAATCACAAAGACATGTCTCCAGAAACGCGGGGTACAAAACGGATAATGATGTCTGATGCAAAGAATTATACACCATGTCTTCACACACATCTATCTGTAACTCGGAAATACATCGATCGATAAAGAGATCTACATCTATATCATACATCGATCGTGAATGAGATCTATCAATCTACAAAAAATATATGATTACCATTAGAGACCAGGTATTTATTTCAGTCCTTACGCCATCTTGAAGATATGTGTAGTATTGAGGGTTAACAGGATGATCACTTTAAGTGAATTATTTGCATCGTAATATACCTCTACCACCAGGCTTTGGGTATTTGTGGCCTGCCCAATCCTGGGGAGGGGCCATTTCACCTCCCCCACCAAATAAATGTTTGTGCTATAGAGGTCTGAAACTTCTAGCAATATATCTTGGGGTCAAGCTCTACTAGAAATACAAGAAATCGTAAAAAAAAATAAAGAAGAAAAAAAAACAATTGCAAGATAGCCGCAATTCATAGTTACGTCATATTCTAAATATGAATTTTTGGTCGACTTTTAAGTCAGATTTTCAGAGTTTACTTTTATTTATGCTACGTTCTTAAAAAAAATACATAGTAAATTAGAAAATAATTATCTGATGTGAAATAAAATATATTTTTGCACACTTTTGAAGAAAAAGTATGAAAACGCCACTTTACTGATCCCCCACCCTCTCCACATGGCCGCCATTTTGAATTTACCGATGATAAATTTCACGGAGAGTATGCAAAATGGGGTAAAATTGGCCTTAATGTAATATGCTATAAAGTCATGGAATTTGTTGTTGTTTCGGGAATAGTGTAGAAAGTTTTGTAGGGGTAGGGATATAGGCCCCCACCACCACTCCCACCCCCATGTTTGATATATAACAAAATATATACACACCACAAACGCGTTCTCTGTGTGATCAAAGCTACATTCAGTATGTTGAATGTGTAACGCAAGGAGAACGCAAGGAGATTTTTTGGATACGGTTTATACGATTTCAGCCTTGCACGGGATTCGGCCTTAGAGACACATATGACATCAAATGAGGAGACCGACATATGGGACATTAGTAGTAGGAAGCCCTGAAATTCATTAGGAAAAACGAGGCTGAGGCTGAGTCGCATGGAGCTGACGTCACTTCCGTGTCATTGACGTCACGAATGACGTCACATCCGGTCACGAATGAGTTCACATCCGGTCACGTGACCGGCCACAGTTCACAGCCGGGTCAAAAGGTCAAAGGTCAAAGGTCACGTGACGGCCCAGCAGCGGGTTACCTTCACTTCCTTCTACCCCTTAGGTTCATTCTAGAGCAGTGTTACTGTGCGCTTGCGCACTGGGCAGGCATATAGGGGTGGACGTTTTGGGGTCTAGGTGGACACATATTGGTCCGGTTGGGTCTTGTGAGATGTCATCGTGAAACATTCGTGGGGGAGCGTCCTACTGGATAGGCGTGGGGTGGAACTGACGTCATTCTGTGCATGCGCAATATTTGAATGGACGTTTTGAGGTCAAGGTGCCCCCATAGTGGGCCGATTGGTCCTTATGAGGACCGCATGTGTGGGAACATTGTGCTTAGTTAGCCGTCTATCTTTCGGAAGATATCGAAGCTCTGCTTCACGATGACACCTCACACGACCCAATCGGTCCAATATGGGTCCTCCTAGATCCCAAAACGTCCACCCTGATCTGTCTGCCCAGTGAGCATGCGCACAGTAACTTAAAAAATTCCACGCCTGGCCGCGAGACCCCTGCCATCGTGTTTTACAGCCCGAGATGAAGAAAACAAGGGCCCACACCCCATGCCGTAAATGTCCATGAGTGGGTTTCCCATTGGGACTAACATTGCCCACTGCGCCGGAATGAACCTATGGGGAAAACGTAGAAGGAAGTGGAGGCATCCCGCTGCTGGGCCGGATGTGACCTGTGTGCGGAAGTGACGTCAGCTCCACGGGACAGCTTCAGCTTCATTTGTCGTAATGAATTTCAGGGCTTCCTTCTACAGTACTGGCATTATTTTCATCCGTATGAGAATATTGAATATAGTGTTTGGTATGTAAAAAATGTTTTCTTCTCATCCCTCAATGTGATCACTGTTGCAACAATTCGAGACGAATCCAGCCCTCCGTGATTTTATTAATCATATGAAATCCGTAACAAACTGAAAAAAACTCAAACTCAAACTGTAGTGCAATTTTCATGGAATGTCGCGACGGAACAGAAATAGTTAATCGCGAGTAGCATATGAGGGACCGGTATTACAAGCAAGTAAACCAATCAGCAATCATAGTCGATAATATTTGTGGTCCTATGAAATATAGTACCCCTTTTAAGAACTGCTTCTTGTGTGCTGAGTTGGGCAGAGTCGTGTCAACGGACCAAAATGGCAACTTGAGTAAATTATCGATTTGGTTGATACACATGGCAGTACGTGTGACTAACGTCACAGGACCTACGAAGTAGGGTAGGCATTAGGACTCCGACGAGCACTGAACTCTTGGAAATCCCCCCGCCCCAAGTTGAAATCTTGCCTATACTAAAATGGGCACAGCCTAAGAAGAGAATCACCTGTGATTTCCGTCAAAAATCACCAGAAATTGTCATCAAAAGTAGGTCAGCTCAGAACTTGCTGGTAAAACTCCCCTAATGCACCTTCTTGCAAAAAATCAAGGTTCTAATGTCAACGGTTCTCCTTATTTTGCCGACGAAAGGATTCGCATGGACTCACTCACTGACTACCGGTGATGGTAGCCTACTTCGTAGGAGTTGTCGTATCTGACTATACATGGAAATATACAAATGTGTGAATCAGTGATACAGTAATCAGAGCGAGCACATTTTTTGTCACTCTATGTAAATGGGTTCACATCAGGGATTAAGATGTACAGTACCAAACATGAGCAGTGTGACTAACGTCACAGGACCTACGAAGTAGAGTAGGCATTAGGACTCGAACGCGAGCTGAACTCTTGGAAATCCCCACCCCCAGTTGAAATCCTGCCTATATTAAGATGGGCACCGCCCAAGTCAGAATCGCCAGTGATTTTCATCAAAAATCACCAGAAATTTTCATCAAAAGTAGGTCAGCTCAGAACTTGTTGGTAACAGTCTCCTAATGCGCCTTCATTCCAAAAATAAATAACGATCGCCGATTTAATTTTACAATTTTTTAACTAAAGGAAACAGATTGAATAATAAAACTCCGTGGCAGTGATTCTGTATCCCTTAATCAAGGAATCAAAATGGATCAAGATTTGCAATGACAAGAAAAATTTAGACATAATTACACATGTAATGTTTTTGTTTAAATTATATCCCAGTGTGATATATAGTCAATATTCAAGTACAAAAAAAACGAGAAGTACGTGCTCAAATTTTCACATCATGATCAAAGTTACTTTATCTAGTTAAATTTTACCCAAAGAAAATAAATTAAGACCCTTTAAACATGCCGTCAATGCCAGATGTTGAGTTTTATACAGTGAGTGAGTGAGTAGGATTTAACGTCGTTTTCAACATTGTTTCAGTCATATCACGCCGGTGCCTACATGTGCCAGAACACGAGAGTGTCCACAGTTCCTATTATTCTGGACACTGATCAGCCCAGTCAGTAGATCAGGGCTCTGGGTGCATATATCATGTTTCCATACACTTGATGCACACAACAGCGGCAAAAACAAAGCCTCCTTGAACAACCTATCTTTATACAGGAAATTCTTAACTCAGAAAATACCATTCTCTCTCAAAAGAAAACAATTTACGCCAGGAAGGCTTTTTTTATTAAGCTAATTTTGTTAGGTAGGGGCCTACTTAGATTCAATAATTGTCACGAAATTTCTTTGGTTATATCTTAATTGCAACCATGTTTTTTCCTCATGCTTGAGGTATGTACATGTATAACACACTTTCATTTGAGAGTCCAGACATTCCACCATTCATGTGAACAAATTGTACTAAACATGGAATAATTAAATTCACACTACCCATTTCTACAGTATCAGTACTATGTTACTATCTGTAGCAGTTGAAACCCAGTAAAACTTAAACAATTAAAACCAGTAAAGAAATTTGTCTGTTGAATAACAGAAAATATTTGAATGAGTAAACTACTAAACAACTTACATGATACCAACAAAATGTCCCAACACAAGCTGATAAATTCCTTGGGTGGCTTGCAGGATGGCTTTGTTTCACCCTCAGTAAACTTTTATCATTGTTGCTCACAGGCTAATCTGAAGGATGATACCAGATCTTCCTTTGTTCTGCTGGGTTATTGCACCAGGCTGACTTAATTGGTTGATGTAGGATATTTCACCATCAGTGGCAATTTGACCTAAATTTGAAGCCTGATCTGTGATGAAATGTTTGGATGTGAAATAGGATACACGTTAAAGGCCACAGTTTACATATATCTATAACAATATACTGAATTGTGTGTATTAAGAATGGCAAGTTGGTAATAGCAGTGTAGATAAATGCACTAACAAATGAAGGAAAATTAGCATTTTCTATTTCATTATCCCATCACGTTTTGTATTGTGTTATATATACAGTGAAACATACAGCCAAGGGTTCCCAATGGGCATGACAGTCCAATCGCTGAGCTATCAATAAATAATAATAAAAATAATTATAAATCAAATTTTCATCAGAATTCGGTCAGCTCAGAACTTGCTGGTAACAATGCCCTAATGCACGTTCGTGCCAAAAATCAAGGTTCTAATGTCAATGGTTCTCCTTATTTTGCCGACGAAAGGACTCGGATGGACTGACTGACTGCCTGACTGACTCATTCATTACCCGACAATTTGCGATCTGTAGCCTACTTCGTAGGAACATGAGTAGTGTGACTAACGTCACAGGACCTACGAAGTAGGGTGAGGAAGATGACTTGGGGGTCCAAGCTTAATGTTATAGGTCACCTAAGTAGGTCAAATTTTCACCAAAAGTAAGTCAGCTCAGCACTTGCTGGTAACAATTCCCTAATGCACCTTCATGCCAAAAATCAAGGTTCTAATGTCAACGGTTCTCCTTATTTTGCCGACGAAAGGATTCGGATGGACTGACCCACTTACTCACTCACTCACTCACTCATTACCGGACAATTTGCAAATGAGAGCCTACTTCGTAGGAACATGTATCCGTCTGAAATTATCACAAGTCAATGTTAACCTGTGAGGCAGTGTTTTATATGTCTCTGTCTATGGTTATTGTTGGTTCATACCTGAGTAAACTTCCACCGAAGACAAGAGAATAAAATCTGTTGCAAGTTGGATTGTATAAATGTTTCATTGATTTCCGTATATTTCACATGCGATCTGGCGGTCTATGAAACGTGGAATGGGAGGAAGACTATTATGAAACACCTCCAAGTTTGAGACATGTTCAGGCCTTTTTGGAGCTAGGGGAGCCCCTATTGGACCGATGGGGTCGAGTGAGGTATCAATGTGAAGCATTCATGAAGGGGCATCTAATGGACTGGGTGTGGGGTTGAAATAGCGGCCTTCTGCGCATGCGCGGTGGCCGAAGGGTATGAAAATAGCCTTTTTGCAGCTAGGGGAGCCCCTAATGGTCCAATGGGGTCGAGTGAGGTATCAATGTGAAGCATTCATGAAGAGGCATCTAATGGACTGGGTGTGGGGTTGACATATCGGCATTCTGCGCATGCGCGGTGGCCCAAGGGTATGGAAATAGACGTTTTGGGAGCTAGGGGAGCCACTAATGGGCCGATGGAGTTCTATGAGGTATCCATGTGAAGCCTATGTGAAGGGGCATCCAGTCATGGGTGGGTGCATGTAAAATTTTTCCTGAAAAAAAAAAAAAACGGAAAACGGACTTTATCGAAAAACCTGGGAAAATGCCTATATGGGGTAGGGGGGTATATAGGTCGCCGGGCTTAACGGGGCTTGTCTATCAATAGAGTTATCTCCCCCTAGTTCCAGGGTGGGTGTATGTAAAAAATTTCCTGAAAAAATACGGAATACGGACTTTATCCTAAATTACGGGAAAATGCCTATATGGGGTATGGGAGGTATAGGACCATCCTGGGAAACCTACTTTTTGAAAAAAGTCACCGAACCCCATATAGTCCCATACTGAGGGTATATGATCAATGTTTGTC
The DNA here is from genome assembly GCA_036873755.1 of Hanleya hanleyi. Lineage (NCBI taxonomy): Eukaryota > Metazoa > Mollusca > Polyplacophora > Lepidopleurida > Hanleyidae > Hanleya > Hanleya hanleyi. The sequence goes on along the minus strand of JAVTVY010044208.1, from coordinate 1,523 downwards.
CCCCTGGGAAACGTACTTCTATACATTTGCGGTAGGGTTGTGGGGTCTCGTTTTACTCGTCTCGTCATTTAGAACATGATAGGAAGTGTCCCCGTGCGAATCGGTGAAATTTTTGAAAAAAGTCACCGAGGCCTGGTTAGGCCCATAGGCCTATACTGCATGGCTATGGGTGTATAGGTCCATACGGGGTGTACATGTTGGAGTCTAGGTGAGTCCCTCATGGTCCAATGGGGTCGAGTGAGATCTTATTTTGAAGCTCTCGTGGAGGAGCACTTGACTACACTAATGGTTCGTCTGTGTTCAATAGTCTGCGCATGCGCAGCCTGGCCCGTAGTATAGAAAACAGGCATTTTGAGTGCTATGTAGGGGTGTGTTTGGGATAGAGATGGGCTATTCACGGTTCGAATGGGTCGTGTGAGGTGTCAAAGTGAAGCTTGTGTGGGTAGAGTCAGAATGGTGTGTTTTTGAATGCAAGTCGCGTTAATCTGCGCATGCGCAGTTGGTTGTAGTAAGTAAAGTGGCCATTTTGGGGCAGTGAAGGAAGGTATTTGGGGTCGAGATGGACCATCCTTGGTCTGAATGCGTCCTGGAAGGTGTCATTTTGTAGTTCTCGGGGTGTACATTCCGAATTGAGGGATGTTCCCGTCATCTGTGACGTCATCGATGACGTCATCAGTAGGAGTATTAGCGAAAGTGAGCCTTTTGGGGCAGTGCAGGAAGGTATTTGATGTAGAGATGGCGGTGAATACTGGCCCGGCGCATGCGCAGACGCAATGCGGAGCTCTCGTCCAATCAGAAGCGAGTATTTCAAATCCGTCACAGAGCTCTCAGCCAATCAGAAGCGAGTATTTTGACTCGGTGCATTATGGGCCATATCCAAGATGGCGGCACGTATGTTCAAGATGGCGGCACATCCGGTGTCGAAAACTGGCCATTCCGTCGGGATGTGGTCACCTAGTGTCGAAAACTGGTCCTTGTATGGGTCCTGCTAGACGTTTTGACGCCATGGTATAGACCGGAGAGAGAGAGAAAACAACAACAACAAGGATGACACATGAGGGAACAACAACAACAACAAGTTTTTTTTTTCATATAGTTTATTTTCCCCATCCATCATAACATACCCAAGCTGGGGGAGCCGCGTTGGGTATGTTTACAATTCAAGAAAGACTCTTGTCCAATCAGAGACCGCCATTTGCATCTGTCCTATTCGTTCCTGTCCGTTAGATGTATTCTTGTCCAATCAGAAGTCGCCATTTCAGAGAGTTCCTTCTTCGGTCATGTTCATTCTGAACCGTTTATTCCAATCATCGTCGGACAGGCCTGGATATTCTTCGGGCAGCATGTCCTGAAACAGTTGTTTGCGCATTCTGATCGCATTTTCCAGGGCCTCTGTGGGTGGTAAACCCATATCCTCTTCCAAGTGACGCTTGGTCTTCATGATGGACCTGTGCGTGGGGTCCCCTTCCATTTCAAGCGGTAGTAAGGTATACTGTTCATAGATCGCCATGGCTGTTTTCCTG
>JAVTVY010044207.1:0-20195 GCA_036873755.1 Hanleya hanleyi | reverse complement strand
CAATCGGAAGGATAATTTACTGCGCCATGAGAGGGTACTCCACGCGGGTGCGACAGTACTATGTAATGATTGTGGTCGACTCTTCAAACGAGTAGGTCAGTTAGTCGGACCCAGTCGGTTTAGACGGCACCAACGTTTGAGGCATGCCCCGTCTCTACGGTTTGGGCGACAACTTTCCACTAAAGAGGAGCCACGGAAGGTCAGACCCAGTGAAGATGAACCCGGAGAGACGAACGCCACTGGTGATGCGATGACGCAGAGCCTGCCTATACCCACGGTCGAGGAGGGCCTGGATATCCAGCCGGACCCCTCCGTTACGGTTTCGAGTCATACGCCTGACAACATCGAACATTTTCTGGACGAGCCCATAAATGTTCCTAGCGATCCCTTACAGGACGCCCAGCCAGTGAGTGACATTTATCGGCGTCACTGGTCCATGATACGGCACTGTTTCTACCGTCATCGCCCTATTCAAGATATCTACAATTTCCGACTGACCCACCTCGCCCGTCTACGCAGCTACATGGAAGCCATCTTCAATGACCAAGCTACGTCCTTCAAATTGAATCTGGCGTTTGGTTATGTGCTGCGGCATAAGGAGACAGACCAAGTCCGATACTTTTACCCGAGCAGTAACATCGGGGTATTTGACCAACCGTTTACCATCATTAACCGAGTGTCGCTAAAGACGATGCTGGAGAAACTGGACACCGTGGACCCCTTGAAATGGGCCCAACAACAACGCCCCAACACCGAGTGGACAGTGGAGAGGGTCACCAATGTTACGTTCTTCGTGACCAAACTACGGAATATTCCCATCGGGTGAATGTATTCACCCATGCACTGATAGATACTCAGAATGCACAAACATGTATCTGAGGATATGTTGCCTCAACGGTTTCCTGGGCTGCCCGACGATGATTAGAATAAACGGTTCAAAGCGAACATGGCCGAAGATGGAACTTTCTGAAATGAAGACTTCTGATTTGACAAGAATACATCTAACGGACAGGAACGAATATGACAGATGCAAATGGTGGCCTCTGATTGGACAAGTCTTCTTGAATTGTAACACCAAGTGGATAGTGGAGATAATGACCAATGTTGCGTTCTTCGTGGTTAAACTGACCACCACCTGCATCGGATGAAAGTATTCACCCATGCACTGATAGATACTCAGAATGCGCAAACAACTATCTGAGGATATGTTGCCTCAACGGTATCCTGGCCTGCCCGACGATGATTAGAATAAACGGTTCAGATGGCACTTTCTGAAATGGAGACTTCTGATTGGACAAGAATACATCTAACGGACAGGAACGAATATGAAACATGCAAATGGTGGCCTCTGATTGGATAAGAATCTTCTTGAATTGTAAATATACCCAACGCGGCTCCCCCAGCGTGGGTATGATGTAACATTGGGGAAAATAAACTATATGAAAAAAACTTCTTGTTGTTGTTGTTCTCTCATGTGTCATCCTTGTTGTTGTTGCTGTTGTTGTTCTCTCTCTGGTCTATATCATGGCGTTATGTTAGAGTGTTAAGGTGTAACGACGGGCGTTGACGGGCATCACCGCATTTCGAAGAATTAGTGACAATTCCATGGAATATCAGAGCTTCTGAGCTATTTCACCAGGGCGTTGAAGCATTAAGAATGGTGTTGGTGGGCGTTGCTACAAGATGACACCTCACACGGTCCATTTGGACCGCGGATGGTCCATCTCTACACCAAATAACATCCTTCACTGCTAAAAAATGCCCACTTTCGCTACAACTTGTACTAATGACGTCACCAATGACGTCACAGATGCTATAAAATATCCCTGAAATCAGGGTATATACTCCGAGAGCTACAACATGATACCCCACACGACGCATTCGCAACGCGGATGGTCCATCTCTACACCAAATACCTTCCTGCACTGCCCCAAAAGGCTCACTTTCGCTAATACTCCTACTGATGACGTCATCGATGACGTCACAGATGCTTCGGACATGCCTCAATTGGGAATGTACACCCCGAGAGCTACAAAATGACACCTCACACGACGCATTCGGACTAAGGATGGTGCATCTCTACACCAAACTCACCCTCACGCACCCACAAAATGTCCACTTTCGCTACTACTCGTACCGATGACGTCATCAATGACGTCACAGATGACGCGGACACCCCTCAAATCGGAATGTACACCCCGAGAACTACAAGATGACACCTTCCAGGACGCATTCGAACCGTGAATAGCCCATCTCGACCCCAAATACCTTCATGTACTGCCCGAAAATGTCCACTTTCGCTACTACTCGTACCGATGACGTCACCGATGACGTCACAGATGACGCGGACATCCCTCAAATCGGAATGTACACCCCGAGAACTACAAGATGACACCTTCGAGGACGCATTCGAACCGTGAATAGCCCATCTCGATCCCAAATCCCTTCATGTACTGCCCGAAAATGTCCACTTTCGCTACTACTCGTACCGATGACGTCACCGATGACGTCAAAGATGACGCGGATACCCCTCAAATCGGAATGTACACCCCGAGAACTACAAGATGACACCTTCCAGGACGCATTCGAACCGTGAATAGCCCATCTCGACCCCAACTCCCTTCATGTACTGCCCGAAAATGTCCACTTTCGCTACTACTCGTACCGATGACGTCACCGATGACGTCACAGATGACGCGGACATCCCTCAAATCGGAATGTACACCCCGAGAACTACAAGATGACACCTTCCAGGACGCATTCGAACCGTGAATAGCCCATCTCGACCCCAAATACCTTCATGTACCGCCCGAAAATGTCCACTTTCGCTACTACTCGTACCGATGACGTCACCGATGACGTCACAGATGACGCGAACATCCCTCAAATCGGAATGTACACCCCGAGAACTGCAAGATGACACCTTCCAGGACGCATTCGAACCGTGAATAGCCCATCTCGACCCAAATACCTTCATGTACTGCCCGAAAATGGCCACTTTCGCTACTACTCGTACCGATGACGTCACAGATGACGCGAACATCCCTCAAATCGGAATGTACACCCCGAGAACTACAAGATGACACCTTCCAGGACGCATTCGAACCGTGATTAGCCCATCTCGACCCCAAATAACTTCCTTCACTGCCCGAAAATGGCCACTTTACTTACTACAACCAACTGCGCATGCGCAGATTAACGCGACATGCATTCGAAAACACACCATTCTGACTCTACCCCACACTAGCTTCACTTTGACACCTCACACGACCCATTCGAACCGTGATTAGCTCATCTCTAACCCAAACACACCCCTACATAGCACCCAAATGCCTGTTTTCTATACTACGGCCAGACTGCGCATGCGCAGACTATTGAACACGGACGAACCATTAGTGCAGTCAAGTGCTCCTCCACGAGAGCTTCAAAATAAGACCTCACTCGACCCCATTGGACCATTAGGGACTCACCTAGACTCCAACATGTCCACCCTGTATGGGCCTATACACCCATAGCCATGCAGTATAGGCCTATGGGCCTACCCAGGCCTCGGTGACTTTTTTCAAAAATTTCACCGATTCGCTCCGCAACACTTCCTATCGTGTTCTAAATGACGAGACGAGTAAAACGAGACCCCACAACCCTACCGCAAATGTATAGAAGTGGGTTTCCCAGTAGGTTAAACATTGAACCTATACCCCAGTATGGGTCTATATGGGGCTCGGTGACTTTTTTCAAAAATTTCACCGATTCGCACGGGGACACTTCCTATCATGTTCTAAATGACGAGACGAGTAAAACGAGACCCTACAACCCTACCGCAAATGTATAGAAGTACGTTTCCCAGGGGGACAAACATTGATCCTATACCCTCAGTATGGGACTATATGGGGTTCGGTGACTTTTTTCAAAATTTCACCGATTCGCACGGGGACACTTCCTATCATGTTCTAAATGACGAGACGAGTAAAACGAGACCCCACAACCTATACCGCAAATGTGGAGAAGTAGGTTTCCCAGGATGGTCCTATACCTGCCATACCCCATATAGGCATTTTCCCGTAATTTAGAATAAAGTCCGTATTCCGTATTTTTTCAGGAAAATTTTTACATACACCCACCCTGGAACTAGGGGGAGATAACTCTATTGATAGGCAAGCCCCGTTAAGCCCGGCGACCTATATACCCCCATACCCCATATAGGCATTTTGGCGGATTTTTCGATAAAGTCCGTGTTCCGGGGTTTTTTTTCAGAAAATTTTTTACATGCACCCACCCATGACTGGATGCCCCTTCATCTAGGCTTCACTTTGATACCTCATACAACTCTATTGGACCATTAGGGGCTCCCCTAGCTCCAAAACGGTTATTTTCATACCCTTGGGCCACCGCGCATGCGCAGAATGCCGATATTTCAACCCCACACCCAGTCCATTAGATGCCCCTTCACCTAAGCTTCACTTGATACCTCACTCGACCCCATCGGTCCACTAGGGGCTCCCCTAGCTCCAAAAAGGCTATTTTCATACCCTTGGGCCACCGCGCATGCGCAGAAGGCCGATATTTCAACCCCACACCCAGCCCATTAGATGCCCCTTCACCTAAGCTTCACTTTGATACCTCACTAGACCCAATCGGACCATTTTATCTAGGGACTACTTTTTCTCCGCGGAAGCTTTTTCCCGAGACCGAATTACCGCCAAAACCACGGCCAAACCGCATCACCGCGGATGAATACATTTTTTTTTTTTTTTTTTTTTTTTGCCGGAACTTTTTTTTTTTCTATGCACTCATTGATCGCGGCCATCTTGTACCCACCTCCCACATGGCGGCCATCTTGTACCCACCTCCCACATGGCGGCCATCTTGTACCCACCTCCCACACATCACGCATGCGCACACCCCAGTTGGGAATAGCCAATGAATTTCAAGTCGTTTCCAGAGTACGTGTCTCATTCCCGTTTTGATTTTGGATGTTCATTTGAACATCATGGAGATGTAAAATACCCATTAATTTAATATTACACAGTGCCAAGATAATCCCGGTATGCAAGGGGAATTTATTTTGATAAGAGTGGGGCATTTATTTTGAACGAACACAGGGGTGTGATTCTCGTGTTAAATTATGTTGTGCTTTGCTAGAAGTGTCCCCTTTGGGAACAGCTGGGTGGTTTTTAAAAACCGTTGGAATATATGTAATATAGCCATATTACATCGTTGTTGACAAGGTCTGTTAATAAGAAATTTTTATGCTTGAACAATGATAATAAAGCACACTTGGCGGCCATGCATATCTTAGGGCCGATATTTCAACCCCACACCCAGCCCATTAGATGCCCCTCACCTAAGCTTCACTTTGATACCTCACTCGACCCCATCGGTGCACTAGGGGCTCCCCTAGCTCCAAAAAGGCTATTTTCATACCCTTCGGTCACCGCGCATGCGCAGAAGGCCGATATTTCAACCCCACACCTAGCCCATTAGATGCCCCTTCACCTAAGCTTCACTTTGATCCCTCACTCGACCCAATCGGACCATTTTATCTAGGGACTACTTTTTCTCCGCGGAAGCTTTTTCCCGAGACCGAATTACCGCCAAAACCACGGCCAAACCGCATCACCGCGGATGAATACATTTTTTTTTTTTTTTTTTGCCGGAACTTTTTTTTTTCTATGCACTCATTGATCGCGGCCATCTTGTACCCACCTCCCACATCTTGGCGGCCATCTTGTACCCACCTCCCACATGGCGGCCATCTTGTACCCACCTCCCACAATTTTGCACACCTCCCCAATAACCCCCCAATAACCCCTCAATGCCCATACACTTATGACGTCACACAAGGTTCTGCGCATGCGCAGAGGAGGGGAATTCTATCAATTCACGCTTTGTATACTACTCAGGGGTTTCGAAGCCATGGGATGAATTTTGTTATAAAGTTCTGTAAAGCGTCATCCATAGGCAGACCACTATTGATCCGATTGCGCCGCGGGAGGTGTCATAGTGAAGCACTCGTGTATTCCGCGCATGCGCAGTAGACAAACACTATAAGAATAGACGTTTTGGGGGTCAAGACGGGCCAGTGTTCGTCCAAATGAGCCGTGGGAGGTGTTATAGTGAAGCACTCATGGAGAAGCGTCCGACTGGATGGGTGTGGCGTGGAACTGAGAGAGAGAGAGAGACAGAGACAGAGAGAGAGGGAGAGAGAGAGACACTTAGGGTTTGACGTCGCGTTCAGCAACATTTCAGCTACATAGCGACGATCAAACAAAATTCTAAGTACTCAAGCCAATAACTTAGTAATCCAACACATTAAAACATACACACATTAAAACTTCTGCAACAAAACGATTTCTCTCAAATAATCCAAGACACAGTCCTCCGAAGTAGCCGCTCGATAAAAAGAATCTCGTACAATCTTAAAATCTATGCAGTCGATAAGAGTATGTTTCACTGTGAGATCTTCGTGGCATGGAATACACCTTGGGACTGGCTCTTTTTTAGTAAATGTTCGTGAGTTAATCGTATATGGCCGATTCTACATCGCCTGATCATGATTTGATCGAACCGTTTCTGGTTGTTCAGATAGCCTACAGTTTTTTTTTGTACTCCTGAAGTTTGTTATTATTCACAGCCTCCCATAAAGATTGAAACAGCCGTCTCACATAAGTACAGATAGAGGATCGCTATATGGGATTCCAACAGGAATCAACCTCATCATCTAGGGCTGCCTTAGCCATTCTATCAGCTTCAGTATTACCTTTGATGCCAACGTGACTAGGCAACCAACAAAACACCAGTCTGGTAATCAAATCTACAGACATGTAATTGTAGAATATTCAAGATATTGGAATGAGTCGAAGTTCCACTTTTGATCGCTTGAAAGCATGACAGCGAATCTGAGAATATGATATTTGTTTTCCTTTTGGTGAACCCAGTACCTTCCAAAGCCAACAATATAGCTTTTGCTTCTGCAGTGAATATCGAACTTTTACCTGGTAGTCGACAGGTCATAGTTGACGCCATTCTGCGCATGCCTGAACCTCATTATCTAGGGCTCCTTAGCCATTTCATCAGCTTAAGTATGTCCTTTGATGCCAACCTGACTAGGCAACCAATAAAACACAATATCAATCTGTTGATGAAATCTACGGCCATAGAATTGTAGAATATTCAAGATGGTGGGATGAGTTGAAGTTCCACGATTAATCGCTCGAAGGCATGACCGTGCATTTGAGAATATGACATATTTTTCTCCTGTAGTACACCCAATACTGACAAAGTTGACAGTAGAGATTTGGTTTTATACCACGAATCGTTCGATTCTTGGTATGTGCTTTAGGACAGGTTAACCAGAAGACTATACTGTGATGTCATGTGGCTCTGTCAGTATGTCGGCACCTCTTCCCACTTCCCTTATATGTGCTGTAATTTTTACCTGTATATGGCGAGATTCTGCAGGTGGACATTTCGTCCCCGCGGTCCGCCCCCTGTACAGACCTTTTGGTCTTTGATATTTGTTGGCATTGTGGGAAGTTGATGCTGGGTCGACATCGGGACTTACAGACTAGTCTTTTGTGTTAAATGCCGTCATTTTCATCTAACGACGATACAGCTAACAAACCCCAGTGTACGAGTTGTTTCAGCGACACAGCTCACCAATTACCAATATACGAGGTGTCAGAGCATTTCCATCATAGCTCTCTAAATTTGTATCTAATACCGCCTATGCCGGTGCTAGGGGGCGTGTGGTCATGTCATTCAAGTTGCCACACGAACAGGTACAATACAAGCGTGATTGAGATACAACACATATCACGAATCGTTAGATTCTTGGTATGTTCTTTAGCATAGGTTAACCAAAAGACTATACTGTGAAGTCATGTGGCTCTGTCAGTATGTCGGCATCTCTTCCCACTTCTCTTATATGTGTTGTAATGTTTACTTGTATATGGCGTGATTCTGCAGGTGGACGTTTCGTCCACCAGGCCCGCCCCCTGAACAGACCTTTTGGTCTTTGATATATGTTGGCATGGTGGGAAATTGATGCTGGGTCGACATCGGGCCTTACAGACTAGCCTTTTATATTAAATGCCGTCAGATTCATCTGGCGACGATACAGCTCACCAATCCCCAAGTGTACGAGTTGTTTCAGCGACACAGCTCACCAATTACCAATAAACGAGTTGTCAGAGCATTTCCATCATCGCTCTCGAAATTTGTATCTAATACCGCTCATGCCGCTGCTAAAGGCCGTGTGGCCATGTCATCCAAGTTGCCACATGAACACGTACAATAAAAGCGTGCCTGAGATACAACACATATCACGAAACGTTAGATCCTTGGTATGTGCTTTAGAATAGGTTAACCAGAAGACTATATTGTGAAGTCATGTGGCTCTGTCAGTATGTCGGCACCTCTTCCCACTTCCCTTATATGTGTTGTAATGAAATACTATACGGGGTCTGATACATCGGTATGAAGGCTAGCTCGAAGTGTGAATGGAGAAATCGGCTTGTGTATGAAAATGCCGTGAGGATGAATCAGTTAAGGTGCCTAAATGAACAACTCAATACAAGCGTGTTTGAGAACAGCTCAATACAAGCGTGATTGAGAACAGCTCAATACGAGCGTGGTTGAGAACAGTTCAACACGAGCGTGGTTGAGAATGTCACAGTCGATTTAGCTGCAAATAAATTTGTTTTCCAATGAACTGTCTTTGCTCCTGTACATGCACGCTAATACTGTATTCTAATATATCCTACTGTACTTGACTAACGGAAGGTTCTAACTGGGAGAGCCCGATTCATTCACTTGGTCGTTCATTCATCCATTCATTCATTCATGCGTTCACCCAACCGCTCGCTTACGCTTCTATTCATATTCGCTCGTTCGTTGATTCATATGCGCCGCACGCTTGTCGCGACTCTACACCGCTACCTGGCACGACTACACATTACGCAATAGTATGGTATAAATCTGACCCACAGCTGATCGTCTCGGCACATGCTTTCACGGTGTGTCCGGCTGACGGGTTGTTGGAAATACACTCTAATCGAATGTATATGTTTTCCTTCAGAACCAAGTGGTGGCCTAATGGCATAATAAAGATACAACATCGGCAAAACTGTGTTTCTCCCGTCTCTCGAAATTAATCCCGTGACAAGAACAGACTGAATACAAACTTGCTTGAGAACAACTCAATACAAATGTGGTTGAGAACAGCTCAATACAATTAAGCGTGGTTGAAAACAGTTCAATACAACAGTGGTTGATAACAGCTCAATACAATTGTAGTTGAGATTGGAAGACATCACAGCCTCCGAGATTCAATCGTGGTCCTTGAACAGTTTGTAATCGGAATTCAGTGACAAGTCAGCCCTTGGGTTCAATGTTTCCTGTAGCATTACGCCGTTCTCTGTTGTCACCACCATTGTATATCATCGTCTACTTTTTACGTGAAATTCTACTGGTGGCACTTGATCTTTTTGTTAATCCGATGGGACGATATGGAAGGCACGTGGTTGTACACTCTCTGACTAACGTACTGGAAAACGACTTGGAAATTCATTTAGATAAAGAATAATGGTCGGTAATTAGGATTTTATGCAAATAACATCATCATGTCAACTGTTGACCGCTTCTCTATTGTAGGAAACCATCTTGCTGTTTCCTACATTGTGAGCTTCAGATGTCAAAGGCGGATCAAACTTCAGTCGTGTAGGTTAGCAGGGATATTATATCACCACTATATTACAACGCTGGTACTGCGGCCCATAGGGTTGAGATTTAAAAAAAATGCCTGGCTGCGATACAGAAATATTATAACATTCGACAATCATTCCTGGTCCTTGGGATTGACACTTGTTGTTAGAATCGAGTCAGAATATCGTCATGTGGAATAAAATATGACTTTTGTCAGAATACGCCGATCTACGCGCCAACCACCATATCTTATGTTTTTCTCTTTACAGGAAACTATGAGCATGATCGCAAGCATCGCTTTGGTCGAGATGTAGGTGAGGATATTATAGATGTAAAGATGGATTCAAGGCTAACACATGTACCACCAATCTTACGAACAACTAATGAAGGAAATAATGTCAAAAGAACAAATAATTCAATAGTTGAAAACGAACGAAAAAAATTAATTTATTTGGTATTGCCTTACTTGTAATACCCCACAGCTGCCACACATAGGGAATTCCCCTTGCACTTCCTGTTTGGCTTTGATCAACCATTTAAAATGGACAGACAATCAATGAGCGAGGGAGACTTATGATTTGAATCACGATAGAAATATTAGCTTAGCCTATAAAGAACCATTTCATTCATATTCTGACGCATTCGGGCCACATTTCTAAGACGACCCGAGTGAAAAATATACAGTTCACCTATGGATAATGTGCTAGGAAGTATTTTGGATGACAGAATATATTATTTATCTGTAACAATGAGTTGATCCTACTGCATAAATCTAGAGTCCAGTATCACTGTGAAGCACGAAAAAGGCCGTAATATCGCAAGCTTTACCCGTCCGTGAGAGTGAGAAACCGTTGTCACTTTCCGCGTCAGAGCATTTCTGGAACGTTTTAGTGATTGCTCGGGTGATTGAATAGGTCACATGCTCGAATGAAATAATATTATTATGGATAAAAACACCCAATCGAAAAAATGCTAGTTTGATTATCCTTCCATCAAATCCTAATTACACGCGCTTTACTTATCGTTATAACGTATCACTTGTTATTTCAACATCTACGATATACCTTTTCCCACTAACTTATACATTGTATACATTGCTTTTTTTGTGGAACCTATCGCTATCATTTTAACTTATCACAATACAACCGATAGTGCATTTCTGGGGGTACTCGCTGGCTCTCGGAGGTATAAAAGGACCACTCGAAGTCATCTCTCTACCAGACCATATACTTTGTGGTTCCTGGATAAAGTCGCAAAAAAATATTTTATTAATAAATTGTTTTTCACGGAACATTAGAGATGTTGGTGGTTATATCCACACAAAAACCATGCATACTCGTAGACATTAGTTTCGTCATTCAAGCAAATACAGTGTGAAAGTTACTGCTCTCCAGAAGCTGACACGCGCGTTTTAGGTGACAGTTCGATCAAATTCCTCTAAGAAGACGTTATGGAGCGATATCGTGGGAAGAAATGAGACGACGTCTGGCGACTAAAAAGCAACCATATGCATTGACTCTACAGGAAAGCGTCCCTCGGCACCAAAATTCAGACACGAGAATACGATAGCGATTTCAGACCCTCTATCTGTACTTATATGATAAAGCTGTTTCAATCTTTATGGGATGCTGTGAATAATAACAAACTTCATGAGTTCAAAAAACTGTAGGCTATACTCATCTCAACATAAATGTTTCGATCAAGCCATGGTCCGGCGATGCAGAATCGGTCATACACGATTAACTTACGAACAGTTACTATAAAAAGAGCTAGTCCCAAGGTGTATTCCATGCCACGAAGATCTCACAGAGAAACATATTCTGATCGACTGTATAGTTTTTAAGATTTTAAGAGATTCTTCTTATCAAGCAGCTACTTTAGAAGAGTGTTTCAGTCGGGTAAAATAAGACTGTATTTTAGGTTATTTGAGAGAAATCGGTTTGTTGCATAAGTTTTAATGTATGTACATGTTTTTGGTGTGTTGTGTTGATTACTTCTGGATTGCTGAGTTTTTGACTTGTTTTTATTGAAATACTTAGAATTTTGTTTGATTGTCGCTATACAGCTGAAATATTACGTTGAACCTTAATTCTCTCTCTCTCTCATTTTCCATCAGATTACCTGATAGAGTAAATACATCATCGCCCTGTGATATTAGTGTCTAATTCCGCTCAAGCCAGTGCTAGGGGCCGTGCGGTCATGTCATTCAAGGTGTCCACATGAACAATCACAAGAAAAGCGTGGCTGGGATACAAATCATCACAGGGTATATAGCGCTCTCGCTGACCCCTGATCATCCTATTAACTGGGTTCAAAACAGACAGTCAAGTAGTAGTATAAGGCTAAAAAAGGTCCCCTTTTGCCGGGGGAGGTAACTCTTGATTCCGATAGGGGGCGCCACCAGCTCAAGAGAGCTCCCCGCAAAAGGGAGGTAACTCTTGATGTACTTTTGTGATTTTTGGCAAATGCCAGGTTATCTTCCCTGATTCGAACATTTGCATATTAAAGCTATACGGGAAAATGCCTGTATGGGGTATGGATGGTCCGATCGGGTCGTATGAGGTATCAATGTGAAGCAGTCGTGAAGGGGCATCTGATGGGCTGGGTGTGGGGTTGAAATAGCGTCATTCTGCGCATGCGTGGTAGACCAAGGGTATGGAAATAGACGTTTTGGGGTCGAGGTGAGCCACTAGTGGGCCGATGGAGTTGAGTCAGGTATCAATGTGAAGCATATGTGAGGGGGCATCCGACGGGGTGGCAGTGGGGTTGAAATATCGTCATTCTGCGCATGCGCGGTAGACCAAGGGTATGGAAATAGACGTTCTGGGATCGAGGGGAGCCCCTAAAGGACCGATGGAGTCGTATGAGGTATCAATGTAAAGCATAGTTGAGGGGGCATCTGACTGGACTATTGTTTCGGTCGTCGTCAACATTCTGCGCATGCGCAAACAGGGAATTGTGGGAAAAGGGTACGGAAATAGACGTTTTGGGATCTAGGTGAGCCACTAATGGTCCGATGGAGTTGAGTGAGGTATCAATATGAAGCCTATGTAAGGGGGCATCCGATGGGGTGGGTACGGGGTTGGAATATCGTCATTCTGCGCATGCGCGGTAGCCCAAGGGTATGGAAATAGACGTTTTGGGATCTAGGGGAGCCCCTGATGGACCGATAGAGTCGTGTGAGGTATCACTGTGAAGCCTATGTGAGGGGGCATCCACCTGGACTAGTGGCTCGGGCGTTGTCAACACTCTGCGCATGCGCAAACAGAGAATTGTGGGAAAAGGGTATGGAAATAAACGTTTTGGGGCCTGGGTGGGCCACTAGTGGCCCTATTGAGTCGTATGAGGTATCCATGTGAAGCATTCGTAAAGGAGCATCCACCTGGACTAGTGTCTCGGCCGTTGTCAACATTCTGCACATGCGCAGACAGGGAATTGTGAGAAAAGGGCATGGAAGTAGACGTTTTGGGGTCTATTTGGGCCCCTAGTGGTCCTATGAAGTCGGGTGAGGTATCGTTGTGAAGGATACGTGAGGGGGCATCCGCCTGTACTAGTTTGACGTGGAACTGGCGTCATTCTGCGCATGCGCAGTAGGCAAAGGGTATGGAAATATACGCTTTGGGGTCGAGGTGGGCCACTATTGGTCCTATGGAGTCGTATGAGGTATCAATGTGAAGCCTATGTGAGGGGGCATCCGTCTGGGCTAGTGTCTCGGCCGTTGTCAACAGTCTGCGCATGCGCAAACAGGGAATTGTGGGAAAAGGGTATGGAAATAGACGTTTTGGGGTCTGGGTGGGCCACTATTGGTCCTATGGAGTCGTATGAGGTATCAATGTGAAGCATTCGTAAAGGAGTATCCACCTGGGCTAGTGTCTCGGCCGTTGTCAACATTCTGCGCATGCGCAGACAGGGAATTGTGGGAAAAGGGCATTGGAATGGACATTTTGGGGTCTATTTGGGCCCCTGGTCGTCCAATGAGGTCGAGTGAGTTATCGTTGTAAAGGATACGTGATGGGGCATCCGCCTGGACTAGTATAACGTGGAACTGACGTCATTCTGAGCATGCGCAGTAGACAAAGTGTATGGAAATAGACGTTTTAGGGTCTAGGTGGGTCCCGAAAATATAAAAGGCGGAACGCGGACTTTACCCCTAAAATGGGGGAAAACACCTATCAACCCTATCCCAATTTCGGAGCTCCAAGAGCTCTGGAGCTCCGAGTTCCAAGTGCTCCGGAGATCCGAGTTCCAAGAGATCCGGAGCTCCGAGTTCCAAGAGCTCCGGAGCTCCGACGCCACCACCGGGCGTTGACGGCCGAGTGAGTGAGTGAGTGTGAGTGAGTGAGTGAGTGAGTGAGTGAGTGAGTGAGTGAGTGAGTGAGTGAGTGAGTGAGTGAGTGAGTGAAGCGTGCACAACGCCCGTGAGGCGTCCCCAACGCCCGTCCTAACGCATGGATGCACTAACGACGGTGAGTGAGTGAGTGAGTGAGTGAGTGAGTGAGTGAGTGAGTGAGTGAGAGAATGGGATCCTACTGGACTAAGGTAACGTCCGTTTTCATCATTTTGCACATGCGCAGTATGGCCGTCGTATCTAAAGCAGACATTTTGGGGATTCGTGGAGGTTTGTTGAGTGGTTGACCATCCCTGGTCAAATCGACCGTGTGGGGTATCAGTGTGAAGCTCTCGTAGGAAAAGTGGAAATTGCCCCTCATTTGTGGGGCGCTCACTTCCGGTTGTGTGGGGCGCTGCCCTCAGCCAATCAGAAGCGAGTATTTTGACCCGGTGCATTATGGGACATATCCAAGATGGCGGCGTCTGCCTTCTGGTTCAAGATGGCGACACGTCCGGCGTCGAAAACTGACCATTTTGTCGGAATGTGGTCATCTGGTGTCGAAAACTGGACCTTGTATGGGTTCCGCCTAATTTGGTGTAGAGATGGACCACTATTGGCCCGAATGCGTCCTGTGGGGTGTCATCTTGTAGTTCTCGGAGTGCAGACCACGATTTGAAGGATGTTCACGTCATCTGTGATGTCATTGTTGACAATAGTAGCCATAGTGGGCATTTTGGAGCAGTGAAAGAAGGTATTTGGTGTAGAGATGGACCACCCTTGGTTCGAATGTGTCGAGGGAAGTGTCATCTTGCAGTTCTCGGGGTGTAGACTCCATTTTGGGGATGTCCACAGCATCTGTGACGTCATCGGTGAAGTCATCAGTACGAGTAGTAGCGAAAGAAAATGTTTTATAATTGGCTCAGTGCCAATTTTTTTTCTCACGATTTGGACTGATGAGGGACACATGTTCATTCCTATATTTACAGACACTACCACCAACACCACCACCACCACCACCACACACCACCACCACCATCGCACACCACCACCACCGCCACCACCGGGCGTTGACGGGCGTCAACGCCCGGTGGTGGTGGTGGTGGTAGCTCCCGTGTGGCAGAGCTCTTGGATCGGAGCTCTTGGAGCTCAAAGTTTGTGGAGCTCAGAGCTCGGAAATGACGTCATCGCATGCATGCGCGCGTACCTGTGCTGCATCCGCACCCTGGTGTACCCTATTCCCTACGGGCTATAGGGTACAGGGTGCACCACAGGTACGCGCGCATGCATGCGATGACATCATTTCCGAGCTCTGAGCTCCACAAGCTTTGAGCTCCAAGAGCTCCGATCCAAGAGCTCTGCCACACGGGAGCTACCACCACCACCACCGGGCGTTGACGCCCGTCAACGCCCGGTGGTGGCGTTGGTGGTGGTGGTGGTGGTGTGCGGTGGTGGTGGTGTGTGGTGGTGGTGGTGGTGGTGGTAGTGTCTGTAAATATAGGAATGAGCATGTGTCCCTCATCAGTCCAAATCGTGGGAAAAAAAATTGGCACTGAGCCAATTATAAAACATTTTCTTTCGCTACTACTCGTACTGATGACTTCACCGATGACGTCACAGATGCTGTGGACATCCCCAAAATGGAGTCTACACCCCGAGAACTGCAAGATGACACTTCCCTCGACACATTCGAACCAAGGGTGGTCCATCTCTACACCAAATACCTTCTTTCACTGCTCCAAAATGCCCACTATGGCTACTATTGTCAACAATGACATCACAGATGACGTGAACATCCTTCAAATCGTGATCTGCAGTCCGAGAACTACAAGATGACACCCCACAGGACGCATTCGGACCAATAGTGGTCCATCTCTACACCAAATTAGGCGGAACCCATACAAGGTCCAGTTTTCGACACCAGATGACCACATTCCGACAAAATGGTCAGTTTTCGACACCGGACGTGCCGCCATCTTGAACCAGAAGGTAGACGCCGCCATCTTGGATATGTCCCATAATGCACCGGGTCAAAATACTCGCTTCTGATTGGCTGAGGGCAGCGCCCCACACAACCGGAAGTGAGCGCCCCACAAATGAGGGGCAATTTCCACTTTTCCTACGAGAGCTTCACACTGATACCCCACACGGTCCATTTGACCAGGGATGGTCAACCACTCAACAAACCTCCACGAATCCCCAAAATGTCTGCTTTATATACGACGGCCATACTGCGCATGCGCAGAATGATGAAAACGGACGTTACCTTAGTCCAGTAGGATCCCACTCACTCACTCACTCACTCACTCACTCACTCGCCGTCGTTAGTGCGTCCATGCGTTAAGACGAGCGTTGGGGACGCCTCACGGGCGTTGTGCACGCTTCACTCACTCACTCACTCACTCACTTACTCACTCACTCACTCACACTCACTCACTCGCCCGTCAACGCCCGGTGGTGGCGTCGGAGCTCCGGAGCTCTTGGAACTCGGAGTTCCGGAGCTCTTGGAACTCGGATCTCCGGAGCACTTGGAACTCGGAGCTCCGGAGTTCTTGGAGCTCCGAAATTGGGATAGGGTTGATAGGTGTTTCCCCCATTTTAGGGGTAAATTTCGCGTTCCGCTTTTTATGTTTTCGGGCCAAAATCCTAATTTTACATGCACCCACCCCATTGACTTGATAGGCAGGTCCCAATAAGCCCGAGGACCGATATTAGCCATTTTGGCAAGGGTTGATAGGTGTTTTCCACTATTTTAGGGGTAAAGTCCGTGTTCCGCTTTTATATTTGCGGGAAAAAATCCTAATTTTACATACACCTACCCATGACTGGATGCTCCGTCACGACTGCTTTACATTGATACCTCACTCAACTCCATCGGACCACTAGGGACCCACCTAGACCCTAAAACGTCTATTTCCATACACTTTGTCTACTGCGCAAGCGCAGAATGATGTCAGTTCCACGTCATACTAGTCCAGGCGGATGCACACTCACGTATCCTTTACAACGATACCTCACTCGACCTCATCGGACGACCAGGGGCTCAAATAGACCCCAAAATGTCCATTCCAATGCCCTTTTCCCACACTTCCCTGTCAGCGCATGCGCAGAATGTTGACAACGGCCGAGACACTAGCCCAGACGGATGCCCCCTCACATAGGCTTCACATTGATACCTCATACGACTCCATAGGACCAATAGTGGCCCACCTCGGCCCCAAAGCGTATATTTCCATACCATTTGCCTACTGCGCATGCGCAGAATGACGCCAGTTCCACGTCAAACTAGTACAGGCGGATGCCCCCTCACGTATCCTTCACAAAGATACCTCACCCGACTCCATAGGACCACTAGGGGCCCAAATAGACCCCAAAACGTCTACTTGTATGCCCTTTTCCCACAATTCCCTGTCTGCGCATGCGCAGAATGTTGACAACGGCCGAGACACTAGTCCAGCTGGATGCTCCTTTACGAATGCTTCACATGGATACCTCATACGACTCCATAGGGCCACTAGTGGCCCACCCAGACCCCAAAACGTCTATTTCCATACCCTTTTCCCACAATTCTCTGTTTGCGCATGCGCAGAGTGTTGACAACGCCCGAGCCACTAGTCCAGGTGGATGCCCCCTCACATAGGCTTCACAGTGATACCTCATACGACTCTATCGGCCCATTAGGGGCTCCCCTACATCCCAAAACGTCTATTTCCATACCCTTGGGCTACCGCGCATGCGCAGAATGACGATATTCCAACCCCGTACCCACCCCATCGGATGCCCCCTTACATAGGCTTCATATTGATACCTCATTCAACTCCATCGGACCATTAGTGGCTCACCTAGATCCCAAAACGTCTATTTCCGTACCCTTTTCCCACAATTCCCTGTTTGCGCATGCGCAGAATGTTGACGACGACCGAAACAATAGTCCAGTCAGATGCCCCCTCAACTATGCTTCACATTGATACCTCATACGACTCCATCGGTCCTTTAGGGGCTCCCCTCGATCCCAGAACGTCTATTTCCATACCCTTGGTCTACCGCGCATGCGCAGAATGACGATATTTCAACCCCACTCCCACCCCGTCGGATGCCCCCTCACATATGCTTCACATTGATACCTGACTCAACTCCATCGGCCCACTAGTGGCTCACCTCGACCCCAAAACGTCTATTTCCATACACTTGGTCTACCACGCATGCGCAGAATGACGCTATTTCAACCCCACACCCAGCCCATCAGATGCCCCTTCACGACTGCTTCACATTGATACCTCATACGACCCGATCGGACCATCCATACCCCATACAGGCATTTCCCCATATAGCTTTAATATGCAAATGTTCGAATCAGGGAAGATATCCTGGCATTTGCCAAAAATCACAAAAGTACATCAAGAGTTGCCTCCCTTTTACGGGGAGCTCTCTTGAGCTGGTTGCGCCCCCTATCGGAATCAAGAGTTACCTCCCCCGGCAAAAGGGGACCTTTTTTAGCCTTATACTACTACTCAGTCATAACCACAATACACTTTACACATTTGTAAAAGAAGGTTAGGTGGTGGTGGGTGTTTTACCATCGTGTTTAAGTTTCAGAATACCTGTAAATTGGAGAGCTATGATTACTGCAATTTTGGAATTTAAAAAATGGATGTGAGAATCCAAGATGGCCGCCATGTATGGTTAAATAATCTTTCTTCGGCGGTAAGCATGATTTCACGGGCAATAGATTTGATTTGCACTTTATTCATCCCAAAATATTCCAAAATATAAATACTAGTTATTACATTATTTCGTTACATAAAATGGCAACTGCTGCAAAAAGTTAATCATGATGATTGTATACTATCTATATCACGCACTGGATATGTCTTGCACGCAAATCTAATGAGAATTTTCAAAGGTTGAGTTACATGTTAAGCTGCGCCAAACACCATGACTATCTGGCGGAAATGGAGCGGACAAGACGAGGGGGTGGGGGAGGATTATGTCCAAATGGTTTAGGCGACGACTTTTCCATTTGATAACCATGAAGTCGTTCGCCTGCAATAATCTGAAAAAGAATGATAAGTAATTAAAGAAAACCTTAAGTCATAATTAAAATAGTTTTACGTTTTCCAGTGGTTTTCATAAGATCTACTACATATCCCGGTAGTCCATATGAAACCTAACGGAATCGTGTACAAATGTTATCGTCGGCTTGTACTCCTGTTGAAGCATCTGGGGCAGGTTGATTATACGACCCGTTACTGTGCATGTGCATTGTTGGTTTAACTAACACACTCAATAGTATACATAGCTTGCGTTATGGAGTCATGTTTTTAAATTGCCCCAGAATGAAAAGCTAAATGAACACAGCTTCAGTTGTAGGCAGCTGCTAAGATTTTACGGATATTCCCAGTGTCTCAATTGACTCCTGACGTAAGCATGACCTCGTTCTAAATGTCAAAATGACTGAGCTGCTGGATTACCTAGAGATGTGGGGATATGGGCATAGTACGAATGATAATCGATATTCTATAGACATTTATCCTCGCACATATGTTTACTTTAAGGAGTGCGTATACTCACATTGTGTTCGATTCACAGGAGACTCATCTTTGCATGTTGCTGTTGATATTTACAGTTATCAGTTTACAAGAAAATCCAATATGCAGTCTATACTGATTTTGCCAAAGCTTTTGATTCGGTAAATCACACGCTTATGCTGCATATACTTAAACATTATGGTATTTGTGGAAAACTTCTTGAGTTTTTTAAAATCCTAATTAACTTGCAGAGATCAGGCGTTCCACAAGGCTCAATTTTAGGACCATTAATGTTTATATTGTATATCAATGATCTACCCACAGTTTTAGAATATTGTTCGATTTCAATGTAACCCAACGACTCCAAATGTTACAAAGAAGTGAAGTGTATTGATGATTGTAAACTTTTTCAGAAAGATATCAATGACGTTTTAAATCTGTTGAAGTGTAAAGGAATCACCTTTACGACAAAGCGTATTGTCCTGAACTTCGATTATGTTTTAGATAATGTTGTACTGGAGGAAGTGAAGGAGATACGAGATCTTGGGGTTTTCTTTTCTAGTTATTTAAGTTTTAATAGCCATATTAAGAAAGTGTGTGGGAAAGCTTTTAAAATGGTTGGTTTTATCAAGCGC